>JAJIBD010003295.1:0-39557 GCA_021461705.1 Cryptotis parvus | reverse complement strand
CCCTCTGGCTAATTTCACTCTGCATGATCCTCTCGATATCCATTCATTTATAGGCAAATTTCATAACTTCCTTTTTATTAACAGCTGCATAGTATTCCATTAAATAGATGTACCAAAGTTTCTTTATCCAGTCGTCTGTTCTCAGGCACTCTGGTTGTTTCCAGATTCTGGCTATTGTGAATAGTGCTGCTATGAACATGAAAGTGCAGATGTTATTTCTGCTGTGTGTTTTTGGCTTCGGGGTATATTCCTGGAATGGTATGGCTGGGTCAAATGGAAGTTCCATTTCTAGGTTTTTGAGGAATGTCCATATTATTTTCCCCAAAAGGCTGTACCAGTTGACATTCCCACCAATGATGGATGAGCATGCTTTCTTCCCGCCTCCACACCAGCACTTGTCATTCTTGCTCTTTTGGATATGTGCCAGTCTCTGAGGTGTGAGATGATATCTCATTGATGTTTGATTTGCATCTCCCTGAAGATTAATGATGATGAACATTTTTCTAAATAAATTGCTTCTAAATAAATCTTCTAAAATGAATCTTTCTAAATAAAACCTTTGCTTTCTATTTGTTCTTCTTTAGCCACAAATATTGGGGTTGAACTTTCATAATCAAAAAACTTTCTCCCATAAGCACATATAAATCTTAAGATTTTTAAACAATGTAAATAATATAAAATGTGGCAGCTTTTATTTTAATTATATCATTTTTATTAATGAAAGTTCATATTCCTTGAATAAGTCACTTGATAATCTTATAAGTTACTGATTATTATAAATATTTTCTTTATACTTTGTATTAGGGGAAATTTTGGCAATATTTTAATCCTACCAAATGACTACAGAAAAATTTCTAGGGAATGGGGCTCAGAGTGGTGGTACAGCAGGTAGGGTGCTTGCCTTGTCTGCAGGCAAGCTGGGTTTGTTCTCCAGCAAACCATATGGTCTACCAAGCCTCAGCAGAAGTGCATCCTGACTATAGAATTAGGAATAAGCTCCGAGTACCACAAAGTGTTGCTTTAAAAACAAAATAACAAGAAAAAAAGGTTTTCTGGGGATTATGCAGATAAAATAAAATATAAATGATTTCTATAGTTTCAGTTACATTATGAGAGATCTATCAATTATTCTGAAAGTTTTGAGGTGATAAAAATAACTTATTGTCATGTTCACTGTCATTAAAATACTAAGAAACTGTACCAAGCTACCTTTTTACTAGTTGCCAGCTAAAGAACATACAACTCTCAATTCAGAATGGATCTTCCCTGGTGGTCTAGTGGTTAGGATTCAGCGCTCTCAATTCAGAATGGGAAAGAAAGACAAACAGATATTTAGACAAATCAAAACTATATATAGAAAGAAACACATTTGGAGTAAAAATGGAAGACTGTTTCTGATTATTCCAAGACAGCATATCATAGCTTCATCATTACATTGGATGTGAAACTTAAGACTAAAGACAACGAGTACAATGAATAGAAGGGACCTAAATTTATGAGTCTAGTCCAGAATAGTGTTTTGGTCCATCAATGGCCCAGCAATATACAATTATATGAAAAATAAATTATTTTCTATATAAAATTGTCCTTCTAACTATTATACCATATTCTTTACAATACTTAGAGACTGTAATAGTATTTAGGATTTCTGTAAATATTTCACAAAAAAAATAAGGGGAAACAGTGTCTGCCTTCAATCATTATGTCATTTTCATTTTAACACTTTAAAAATAGAAGCAATTATAACATATCAGATATCTGAGTAATATTCAAGTTCATTAACATCTAAAAAAAACATTTAGGTTTTTTAAAAATGTAGTTACAATTTATCATTGTTCATAGGGAATTTCATTTACCTAAACTAGCCCTTAGTTCGGAAAATGAAGGTCTCATGGTATAAATGATAAACTGCTCAGCCACAAGTGGCCGTGTGAGCTGGGCTGTGATCAGCTCTTCTGCTGGGTGGAGCTCTGATGAGAGGGTGTCTGGATGTGGAAAATGGTGGCCCTCATGGAGTGGGGGTTGTCTGGCTTCTTGCAAGGCTTTGCTGGGGTGGCGGGCCAGGGCTAGAACCCACCATCCCTCCTGGGCGCCTCGTGAGCAGTTGAGCACAGGGAGATCCAGTAGCGCATTTTTCCAAACATATGCCTTATATTTGGAAATAAATGGTAGATATTCTAGTCTGAAAACTATAAAACTCGCCATAAACTGTTTCCTGCCCCTCCTCCTTCGCATGCTCCTCCTCCTCTCCTACAACCTTGCCCTCCTTCACCTTTTTCTCCTCTTTCTACTTAATTATTTTTTTTGCTTTTGCTATTTCGTGACAATAAGCATTGATATTGCAAAGTAATAATTTATTTTAGTTAAATTTTAAATTTTATTTATAATTGTACATTTTATTTTGCATATAAAATCTCTCTTCTACACTTAACTATATATATCAATATATATTGATCATGCAACTTATCCATTAAATACACTATCACTATCACTATCTTCCCATTGATCATCTATTTGCTAGAGCGGCCACCAGTAATATCTCCATATGTCCTGTCTAATGCTAGTAGAACCCAAAGGCATCCACCTTGCAAGGCATTGAATACCCAAAGGCATTCCAAGCCTTGCAAAGAAGCCAGATGACCCCCCCACTCCATGAGGGCTGCCATTTTCCACATCCAGACTCCCTCTCATCAGAACTCCAACCAGCAGAAGAGCTGATCACAGCCCAGCTCACACGTCACTTGTGGCTGCGTAGTTTACCAATAAAAGCTGGAGATCAGAGGTGACAAAAGAGTATGCCACCCGCACGGCAGAGCCTGGCAAGCTACCCATGTCGTATTTGATATGCCAAATGCCAGTAGCAATTACAGACCTCATTCCCATGACCTGATGGAATGGTTTGAAGCTCTTTATGTTCCTGGAGCAAGCAGATGCCCTTGCGCTCTACTAACATGTGATAGGACGTATGTAGATGTTACTGGTGCCCGCTCCAGAAAACTGATGATAAACAGGAAGACAACTTAAGACAAGTGAAGTGATTACTATGGCCTGAATAAATGGTTTGAGGCTCTTCATGTTCCTAGAGCGAGCAGTTGCACTTGGGCTACACTAGCATGTGACAGGATATATGGAGATGAGACTGGTGCCTGCTAGAGCAAATTGATGAACAATGGGAAGACAAGTGATACAAGTGATACTGATAATTTATAATGAATAAAACATTCATTACCAGAGAGTAGTACAGCACATAAGTTGTTTTCCATACACACTGCAGATAGGGGTTCTAACCTGGATCCTATTATAGTCCCCAGAACATACCAGCTATGCTTCCTGATCACTAAATCAGGAGTAAGTCTTGAACACTGCCAAGTATGGCCCCCAAACAAAAATTAAGTTAATTTTATTAAAAACATATTTTTTGAATATACATGGAATTTCTTGCTTTAAACCTCCACTTTCTGAAATAGCAAGTCTATATAGACAGTCCATCCATAGTATGAATAACATTTATATACCTATGTAGAGGCACAAAATATAAATGAGTATTTTAGGAAAATAATTTGTTCTTAAACAAAGAAGGTTTTAATTAAAAGTTTAAAATAATATTCATGTAAATCGATGACTGGATAAAGAAGCTTTGGTACATCTACACAATGGAATACTATGCAGCTGTTAGGAAAAATGAAGTTATAAAATTTGCCTATAAATGGATGGACATGGAGAAGATTATGTTGAGCGAAATTAGCCAGAAGGAGAGAGACAGATACAGAATGACTGCATTTATTTGCATGGCATAAATATATATGTACATATTATGATACCAATATCCAAGGTCAAGTGAAACATATATCAGGAGGTCTTGTCAAAGGTGGAGATTATCACAAACGTGTGGGATTCAGAGTTTAGGTAAGACAGAAAATGGAACAGGGGGCTAATAATAGTCGAGGGTACTAATGCCAACCTAGAACTGAGCATTAAATAGAGGCAAAAGGATACACATGACAACCTTTTAATGTATGTTCTGTAATCCATAGTCTGGAAGGGAAGGAAAAGAGAAAGAGAGAGAAAGGGAAAGAAATAAAGAACCTGCCATGGAGCAGGGCTGGGGAAGGGGGAGGGAACCGGGGATGTTGGTGGTGGGAGATGGGCACTGGTGGAGGGACGGGTGCTGAAACACTGTATGACCAAAACCCAAACATGAACTTTTTAATTGTATATCTTTTTATTTGTATATCTCACTGTGGTATAATAAAATACTTAAAAAACAAATAAAAATAAATAAATAAAATAATATTCATGTTAGAAATATTATTTCTAATATATCCTCACATTATTTATCATATTATTTACTTTTTTGTACAATTGAGACCCTAAAATAGATTGAATGCAATACATTCACTTAGACAAGTATTGAGTAACTGATCAAAGTTCAGAATGAATAGTTTGTTAAATTTTTGATTTATAGTTTTCTATAAATTAAAAAAAATACCAGAAATTGTGAAGAAATAATCTACTAAGTTTGAAAATTCTAAACAATAAAGAGAAATACAGATTTGTGTTGAATAATTATTTGAATTATTCTCTGCTTGAGCAAAGGCAACACCATTTTCAGAATAATGCAAAACCAGTGTGTGATCCCTCAGGGAGGACACAGCACTTGATCTACTTTTGTCATGATATATTACCTTTCAGATGCTTTCTTTCACATAAATAATCACTTGCAAGGTAAAAGAATGTCTTATGTAGGAAGAGAAAGATGAAAATAGGAGAAAACACATGGTAACAGAAAAAGTGAAATGCCTAAATTAAATGCACAATGTATTTATTCTCTATTCACATATCAGCACACTTTCTCTTTAATTTATGAATTGTAGAATTATTGGTGTTTTGAAACTTATCATTCATGTATTACAATCTTCAAATTTCTTTCTCTAGTGTAGAGTTTGTCTTATATTTGAATTCTATAAATTAAATCAACTTTCCTATTTTTATTCTATTTAACATTGTGTGTTATTAACAAAAATCTGTATCTTCACCTCAAAAAAGATTTTAATTTACAATTATTTTTAAAATAATACATTTTATATGTTCAAAGATCTTGAATTCACAGATAGTATAATGAGAAAGGTGGTTAAGAGACCTCTGATATCCACCAGAACTAATCTCTGAATACAGTCAGTTGTAAGCCCTGAACACTACAGGGTGTTGTGCCCCCAAAACAAACTACAAAAGGTCTTTTATTAATTAAAAGACCTTGATGTCAAGAGAGTATAACAATGAACAAAGGACAACAGTTTGGTGAATGAATATACTTCCAGTATTTAAATTTAGGTTGGATATTTAGACATGCTGATTTTCAATTTCTGTATACAACATGGGGCAGATATGGGGCAGAGCTGCTACTGGCTCTCCCTGTGACTAGCAGATCACGAGGCACCCGGGAGCAATGTTGGGTTCTAGTCCTGGCCCACCACCCCAGCAGAGCCTCGAAACAAGCCAGACGACCCACCACTCCATGAGGGCCTCCATTTTCCACATCTGGACTTCTGTCTCCTCAGAACTCCACCTAGCAGACGAGCCTATCACAGCCCAGCTCATTGAGTTCCACCCTGCAGCAGTCTTTCTTAAATCCGGCTCAGGTATGCCGGTCCAGAGACTCGCAGATATGGGGCAGAGCTGCTACTGGCTCTCTCTTGTGACCAGCTGCTCACGAGGCGCCTGGGAGGAATGGTGGGTTCTAGCCCTGGCCCACCACCTCAGCAGAGCCTCTCAACAAGCCAGACAACCCGCCACTCCATGAGGGCCTCCATTTTCCACATCTGGACTTCTCTCTCGTCAGAACTCCACCCAGCAGACCAGCCTATCACAGCTCAGCTTGCGCAGCCGCTTGGCGGCCTTGCAGTTCATCAATAAATGCTGGACTTAGAGATGCCTACAAGACTATGCTACCTGCACGGCAGAGCCTGGCAAGCTACCTGTGTTGTATTTGATATGCCAAATACCAGTAACAATTATAGACCTCATTCGGAATGGATTGAGGCTCTTTATGTTCCTGGAGCAAGCAGATCTACTATCATGAGACAGGACATATGGAGATGTTACTGGGGCCCACTAGAGCAAATCGATGATGAAAGGGAAGACAGTGATACAGTGAAGACAGTATACAACATATGATATAGACATTTGTATTGCAGTGCTGTTTTAATTGAAAAAGAGATCATGAAAAAATCAAGGGGCAAAACAAATAACAGTTTTGTCTGTTTGAAATGATTAAGCATTAGACATTTATTTTGCAAAATAGAGATTATTGTTGGCACATCAAGGATGAAGACGTGTCATCCTATGTGAAACCTATTTCAAGCTTAGGTATGCTTGAACCAGAGACACAGATACATGGGGCAGAGCTGCAACTAGCTCTCCCTGTACTCAGCTGATTATGAGGTTCCAAGAGGGAAGGCAGGCTCTAGTCCTGGCCTGTCCAGAGGAACCCCTTCACCAGGACAGCAGCCATCTTCAGCATCTGGACTCTACAGCTCGTTAGAGCTCCACCCAGAGAAAAGCCATTTTCCCCAAATTGCACATGGCCGCAAAGCAGCTGTGCAGTTCATCAGTAAATAGAGAGTATTCCACCCAAGCAGCAGACCCTGGCAAGCTACCTGTGTTGTATTCAATATGCCAAAACAGTAACAATTTATACCTCATTTCTATGACCTGAAGGAATGATTTTAGGCTCTTCATGTTCCTAGAGCGAGAAGATGCCCTTGGGCTATACTAGCATAAGACAGGGACATATGGAGATATTACTGGTGCCAATTTGAGTAAATTGATGAACAATGTGAAGATGAGGATACAAGTGATGCATCTAGGATAAAATTAGTGAATATATGTTAATGAATGATCTTATGTAGAATTAAGAAAAATTGAAAGGAAATGTTATAAAATATGGGAATAGATTATTCTCTCAGTAAGTTTTGTGAAATATAAAATAGATATATGAGGTGGTAGCAATAGATTGGAAACATTTTAAGGAACTGCTACATTTCTTATTCTCTCTCAAGTTAAATAAAAATAATTAACTAAAATATAAAATTAAGATAAAACTTGTAGCTTGAAAAAAGACATACTATTATATGGTCAGTTATCTACTTAAAAGCTAATAGTCTAGCTAAGTGTGTGATGCTGTTAAAAAGCTTTAATTACCCATAGTCAAAATCACTATTTTAAAGTAAGATAAATCAGGAATATTTCATTATTTCTCTTGGTATACTTGGTTCTATAAATGTAAGTCCACAGTAGGTAGAAAGTGGAAACTGTTAAGAAGTTGGAGCTTTTTGCCAATTAATACTACAAATACAGAAGAAATTGAGTGTTACAGAAAAATTTTAATGTATGGTTAAAATTAATATAAAAGGAAATAAATTATAAGTGAAGATAGGGTAAATTAATTGCTACTATATAATAGCAAAAGGGAAAAGTAAAAAGTAAAATAGTGAGGACATTGAGAAAGTCATACAATACTAAGTGCCTTGATATCAATCCTGAATCCATACAAAATATTAAGGAAACATAAGTAGTACACTCCATAATGTGGACATGGGGCAGAGCTGCTACTGGCTCTCACTGTGCCCAGCTGCTCATGAGGTGCCCAGGAGGGATGGCAGGTTCTAGCCCTGGCCTGCCACCCCAGCAGAGCCTCACAACAAGCCAGACCACCCTCCACTCCATGAGGACCTCCATTTTCCACATCAGGACTTCCCCCTCATCAGAACTCCACCCAGCAGACCAGCCTATCACAGCCTGGCTCATAAAGATCCACCCTGCTGCAGTCTTTTTTTAATCCGGCCCAGGTATGCTGATCCAGAGACAGGCATGGGGGCAGAGCTGCTACTGGCTCTCACTGTGCCCAGCTGCTCATGAGATACCCAGGAGGGACGGCAGGTTCTAGCCCTGGCCCGCCACCCCGCAGAGCCTCACAACAAGCCAGACGACCCCCCAATCCATAAGGACCTCCATTTTCCACATCCGGACTTCTCTCTCATCAAAAATTCCACCCAGCAGACCAGCCTATCACAGCCCATCATCAACAAATGCTGAATTTTGAGATGACTAAAAGAGTATGCTACCTGCACGGCAGAGCCTGGCAAGCTACCCGTGTCGTATTTCATATGCCAGATACCAGTAACAATTATAGACCTCATTCCCATGACCTGATGGAATAGTTTGAGGCTCTTTATGTTCCTGGAGCAAGCAGGTGTCCTTGGGCTCTACTTAGCATGAGACAAGTCATATGAAGATACTACTGGTGCCCGCTGAGCAAATTGATGATGAACAGGGAAGACAGTGACAGTGACACTAGAGTTATACCTGATGTTTCAAGGCCATTGGACAAGAAAAGAGAAGCAACGATAAATAAAGGTCACTGCATCATACTAATAAGCTTCTTTACTGTAAAATAAATGATTACTAGAGTCAAAAAGTACCCCAAAGAATGGGTGGGATATTTGTCCAGCAGTTAATATAGTTTTATGTATATAAGTCTTATATAAAAACTTGATCACTTGATCACTTGAACCCCGTTATTCATCGATTTGCTTCGAGCGGGCGCCAGTGACATTTCCATTGGACCCTATCACGTGCCAATGTAGCCCAATGGCATCTGGTTGATTCAGGAATATGAAGAGCCTCAAACCGTTCCTTCAGGGTCTTTACAAGGAAGTCTGACCGTCTTGTAGGTGGGTGGCCACATGATCTTTTGACATCCCGTGGGATCCAGTCGATAATGGCTCTAGTCCAGCGGTTGTCTCCAAATCGCATTACATGTCCAGCCCATCTGATTTTCGATGCCTTGGCAAACGAGGAAGCGTCCCTGATTCTGGAATAGCGACGGAGGTCAGAACTCCGGATTCCTTCTCTCACTTGAGTGAGGCATGATATTCCAAGCATAGCTCTTTCGATTCCTCTCTGGAAGACCCGAATAGCATTCTCATCCTGTTTTCATAGGGGCCCAGGCCTCTGAGGCATATGTTAATGCAGGGAGAATGGTGGAGTCAAAGAGAGGTGCCCGGAGCTGGAGGTTCTTTGTCCTTTTAGCTATTTCTTCGATGCCTTTGAAGGCATTCCATGCTGTTCTCTTCCTCCTGTGCAGCTCAGGCTTTAGGTCGTTCATCATGTTGATTTCTCGACCTAGGTAAACATAACTGCTGCATTCAGAGATGTTTGTTCCATTGAGAGTGAATGGCGCCTCAGGAAATAGTTCATTCTTCATGAACATTGTTTTCTTTAGATTCAGCTGTAGACCTATCTTTCCACATTCTCGGTGGAAGTCAGCCAGTATTTGTGCTGCTTGGCTAATGTTTGGTGTTATTAGAATGATGTCATCAGGAAAGCGGAGGTGGTGTAGTTGCCAACCATCTATCTTCACTCCCATTCCTTCCCATTCTAATTGTCGCATGATGTTCTCGAAGAGGAACTGAAGGAAGGTACTGAAGAGGTTTGGTGAAATGGTATCACCCTGTCGAACCCCTCTTTTCACATTAATGATCACTTCTTTGTAGAATGGTGAGATCCTGGTGGTGAATCCGTAATACAGCTCACGAAAGATCTTGATGTATTGGGTTTGAACACCCTGTTTGGCTAGGGCTTCGATGACTGCTTCAGTCTCCACAGAATCAAAGGCTTTCTGTAAATCAATGAACGTGAGACAGGGCGGCATCTTGTACTCCCTACAAACCTTGATGAGCTTGGTTACTGTGTGGATATGGTCGCTTGTGCTGAATCCTTTCCGGAAGCCTGCTTGCTCGCATGGTTGTCCTTCTTCTAGTGTTCTGCTAATTCTGTTCAGTATGACTCGTGTAAACAGCTTGTAGATGACGGACAACAGGCCGATGGGGCGATAGTTGCCCGATGTCGTGAATGTCTCCCTTCTTGAACAGTAGAACTGTCCTGCTGGTTTTCCATTGGGAGGGCACCTTGCATTCGGACAGGTAGCGTGTGAAGAGCCGAGCTAGTGTATTGATGAGTACCGACGGCAGGTTCTTCAGGTGATATAAGATATTGTCTTATTATATAAGATATTATTATCTTATTATATAAGATATTATCCCATTTTAATGGGATAAATATATATAACCCATATATATACATATATATAATTTATAGATATAAAACGTATGTGTTTTTATATTTATAACAGAAATATAAAAACACATATGTTTTATATCTATAAATTATATATCTATATATATATGGGTTTTATATATATTTATCCCATTAAAATGGGATCTGGTGGGTAGGGACCAGATGAAGTTAAACTTTCTCAAAGACATACAGATGGCAAAATTGTATAAGAAAAACCATTCTACATATTATTTTATCAGGGAAATGCTAATAAAAACATTATATAATTTCTCACACCATTAAGATTGGTACACACAACAAAAACAACCAGTGTTGTAGAAGCTTTTTTTTTTTTTTTTTGGTGGAGAAATACATACACTCACTACTGGTAAAAATATCAATCCAGTCAGTTTTTTTGGAAAACAACATGGACACTTCAAAAATTAGAGATTGAGCTTCCACATGACTCAACAGTTCTGATTTGGTAGACATCCCCAAGGACGCCAATTTTTTTTTCATAAAAGTTATTTGCATTCTTATGTTCATTACAGCACTCTACACAATTGCCAAACTCTGCACATTATCCTAGTATGTAAGATTAAATGACTGTATAAATAAACTATGCTACATATACAAAATGGAATGACTCTTGACTTAAAGACACAATCACATAGTTTGTCTTTAATTGAAGGGATTTGGAGAGCATCAAACTGAGTAAACTTAGAAGTGAAGGATGAGAAACAGGATATTTTATCTCATTGTGAGACATGAAATACAAAGTAGGTGAACAAATGTCAGAAAATGAATACAACAGAAACTGAGAATATTTCTTTTGTAAGAACCTGTCCATGGTAAGGAGGTAACAGGTAACACTAGGGTATGGTGGAGGAAAATGGACACTATGTGAGGGATTGGTGCTGAATTGTGTTGTCATGAAACCTTATCACTAAAAAGTATTGCAAACCACAGTGCTTTAAAAAATACTTACCTGGGAGACTGGCTGGGGGAGAGAAAAAAAACTGAGGAAAATGATGGAGGACAGTTGACTGGGGTGGGGCTGGTTTTGTAATATCTTATTTCTGAAACTCAATTATGCATATCACATAAACATGTGACTCAGAAAAAAAACATAAATTATGTCTTGTTACTTCCATAAGTACATTCCAAACACACAGCCAATGTAACTGTAGGATTTTGAAGTATTTCAATTTATCACATGATTTATATTAATATTAAACTTACTTTTTAGTACTTTCCATCCAATATATTTGACCAGCTAGCATAGACTTGTGACAGTAACCTAAATATATTCTGGTAAAATAGAATGAAAGGTGGTTGTTGGAGGACAGGTTTAGCTAACCTGGGAGCTTTGTTGTTTTGCCCACTCCCAGCTTAATCTTATTTAAGCCAAGGTTCATTCTAATGAGACCGCTATTCTATGTAAACACTGCTAGAAGGTGTGGCAGTTACAGAAGTCACCTTGATTGAATAACTTCTGACTTATACATCTACTAAGACTTCTATGTTTTCTAGATTGGGCACAGCTCCTCTTTATACCCACTGCACCGAGCGTGGGACAGTTAGAATTTACCAGGAGACTACCACCCTGGCTACGTTGAGACTATAGGAAGACTCTAGGAAGGATCATACTAGTTTGTTCTAAGCAGGCGAGTGTGACCCTTTCAGTAAACGAGAACAAGATACTCATAATCACCCTGGTGCAGATAATAATAAGGACTTTGTGGGTACCATCTAGATTACATGAAGCTCATGAAGTTAAGATGTATTACTTTATACAAGCTCCATCTCTCTCTCCAGTGTTTTACATAAGAGATAATCTTGGTAGAAAGGATTAGACCTTGGCATAACCTTTGTTTATACCTACAATAGGGTGTGGCACTACACTCTGTTTAGAGTTCTTTGTTAACATGACCCTCCTGATTAGATTACTTTGGTGTATATAAGGGGCTGACTTGAGGCCCCTTCACACTTTACTTTTGCCTTTTGGGCCTTTTAGCTTTCGGCTTTTGGCTCCTGTGGCTTTTGGCTCCCTCAGCCTTGTGGCTTTTTGCTCGTTGGCCTTTTGCTCCTTCTTCTGGGTAAGACTCAGCTCGGGTGAGATCCTCTCTTTGGTAGGAGACTTAGGCTCTTTTGTATGGTCCAACTTCGGACCAGAGCTAGAGTTTGTTCATTATATTGGATTGCTGTGGAAGAGCTTTGGTACTATTAAAAGCCTTTTTTGGAACTGCACTGGACTCGTGAGTTTTCATCTGTTCTCCCGGCATCCTTGAAGGTAGAAGAGAACCTCTGCCCTGACACTGTCGGGGACCCCGGCGGCGTTCCCCGACAGTGATGATGCTGAGTATCTAGAGGTTATTAGTTTAAGTGAAATAAGCCAGTAGATGTGGTAAAAATATTTCATGCAAATTTTTGCTTATTTGTGGGAAACTGATGATAGTATATTCAGATTAAGTTAAAGTGCAAGTTATAATTTGGTGGGCTGTTTTCAAATAATAGATGTTGTTTATCAATGCAATGTCATTTCTGGAAAAAGAAAAGATTCGGGATTAAATTTTAAAGTTATTCAGTTAACCACGGTAATTTGGAGGTAAAAAGTGAGAGAAGGAATCTGGTGTTCCGACCTCCATCGCTATTCCAGAATCAGGGATGCTGTCTCGTTTGCCAAGGCATCGAAAATCAGATGGGCTGGACATGTAATGCGATTTGGAGACAACCGCTGGACTAGAGTGTTACTGACTGGATCCCATGGGATGTCAGAAGATCATATGGCCTCCCACCTACGAGATGGTCAGACTTCCTTGTCAAGACCCTGAAAAGAATGGTTTAAGGCTCTTCATATTCCTGAATCAACCAGATGCCATTGGGCTACATTGGCACGTGATAGGGTCCAAGGGAAATGTTACTGGTGCCCACTCGAGCAAATCGATATATAACTGGATTCAAGTGATCAATTGATCAAGTGATCAGTTAACCAATGTTTAATCTATGGTACATTATTGTACAATTTTAAGTCATACAAAGGATATAAAATTATACATATACCATTTATTATTATCTGCAATTCAATTTAGACTAAATTCCCAAATTCATTACAGTGAATTTATGCAATATTTTACACTGCATTTTCATCAGTTTAAATATTTGAATTCTCAAATGATAAAATGTGTCGTATAAAACTTTATTTTATAAAATTATATTTTTAGAATATAAGGAAAATAACAAATTGCTGAGGCCCACAAACAACTGAGCTACATTTATACATAAGTATATACAGAAATATTAAAGTATTTCTTATGCAGAAAGCAAACAGAAAATAAATTCTAAAACAGAAAATAAAATGTAAATAGAAAGTGGCTAATAGGAGATACTTTCTTGCTGAGCTGGATTAATGGTTCGAATATGTCAGTGGCCCAAGCAGGTTCTTTACCACTTAGCTTTTCCTTCAAGGATCCCTCCAGGTGTGTCTGCTGTGACAGTGGGTCTTGGATTTTAACAACATAATGCCTTTTGATCTCATTTTAGTCCCTGTGATTAAACAGACACACATCACTTGCTGTGTCACAGTATAAGAAGCTTGCAGCTCACCTTTGCTGAATTAGTACCCACTGAGCACTGCAAATATTTAAAATGTCAATCTATTTGATAATGTCAGAGAGGCCTGCAAATACCATAAAATGGCACCAAGGAAGCATAAACATTTAACATCTCTCTTTTTTCAAGGTAAAACAAGAGTGAAATAGAAATGGTAAATTTCTGATGAAGCTACTAACAAAGGTCAACAAATTTACCCTAAGTGCGGTTATATCTCACTGTTTTACTATGTTCTCTCTCACACATACAAAATATTCTGTCATTGAGCTTTATTCCAGTGCTATTGCAAGAGAATTAATTTACATATTTACACAGGATTAAATAATTCTTGCCATGACATCCATCCACTGTCATTCTTCAAAAATCTGTAGACTTTTGTCCCCTAAGTCTCTCTCAATGATGAAATTTCAAATTTCAAGTGGCATCTTTATTTTATTTTCAAATATTTATTCGCAAGACCAGCAAAGGAAGACAACATACTGACATGAAATTTAGCGGTCAGCAAAAGTAGATACTACCTAACTTTATGATAACCGCTGCTTCTTAACTCAATCCTAAAACATAACTATGCTTTGGGTACATGTTTGCTATGTTTAAATTGCAACTATTGACAAACAATGAACAATTTTTCAAACATTTTAGTTACGTCATTTTTAACCAAGGTAAGTAACTTTACCAAAAAATTAATCCAATTTATTCCACCAAAACTTTTAGTTCCTGGGCCCAGAATGATAGCACAGTGGGTAGGGAGTTTGCCTTGCCACAGTGAACAAGTTGGATCCTCAGCACTCCATATGGTCCCCAGAGCACAGCCAGGAGTAATTCCTGAGTGCATAGCCAGGACTACCTCTGTATTGCTGGGTGTGACTGAAAAAGCAAAAAAATAAAAAATACTTTCAGTTACTTAATCAACTGACTCAGAGATGTGCGAGCAGTAATGAGCATCCCTGATCTAGAAAGGACCTTTTAAGACAGCAAGCAATGCTGCTGTTTTCAGAGGAATGCCAAAAGTGATTTCAGTTGCTATTCTTCTTGAACGTCACTTGTTACTTGTCTTCCCATTGATCATCAATTTTGTCAAATGTGTGCATGTAACATCTCCAGTCATTGGGAAAGAGGTTCATTTTTGTTAGTTTTTGGCATATTGAACACATCACAGTTAGCTTGCCAGGCTCGCGTTGGCTCTGGGTTCATCCCAGGGGCCTTAGTCCTTTGCTATGTCAGACCATCAACCATCCAGGGTCTACGGGGCAGAGCCCATGGTGTAGACAACCAGGGCTTCTTGAACATACAAAAAAGGAAGGAGCAATCGATTTTCCCTTAGTATGTGATCTGAAATTTGCACACACCCTTCTACCATTTTTGTTGTCTTTAGCTTAGTTGTGTGACCATATATATTTACGGTCTGTAAAATATTTTGGTGTCCAAAATGAAGAGAGGGAAATTAGTTTTCCTTATAGCACATTTGTATGCATTTCAGAGTGACTTTTAACAATACAGGGACAAAAGACTTTGATTTTTAATTCGACAGAAAATATGAGAAGACACATTCAAGAAATTTGAGCACCAATTAGCATATGATTCTGATATGAGTGACATATTAGTGTGACTTGTTTCACCTCTGGTATGATAAATCTCTCCTGTTGAAAAGGGTTTGTTCTAAAGTTAGTTTAAAAATACAACAGCCACTTTATTTTGGGTATAGGAAAGATAGTGCAGCAGGCAAGCTGCTGGTCTTGCAGGTGGGTGACCTAGGTTCAATCCCCAGTATCTCGTATGATTGCTAAAAAGTGATCCCTGATCACAGAGCCAGGAATAAGCCCTAAGTGTGGTCCATAAACAGAAAATGAAAAAAAATTTAGTTTTCTTCCCAGAATATTCTAATTTTTAATTGTAAAAGAAAAAAGTGGAATCCATCTTAATACATAGTTAAAAAATCCTTTGAAATTATAGAAAAGTCATTTTTAAAGCAAAGAAATGAGCAGGGAAGTAGCACAAAAAGCTGAGCACGACTTGCATATAGGACTCTGGATTTTGATTCCTTTAGTACATGGTTCCCTATTGGAGAGCCACTGGGGTCACCAACAGTCTCAGGACAGAAGTTTTCTTCTACTACAGAGGCCACCGGAGGAACAGATGAAATCTCACAAGTCCGGCACAGTTCCAAAAAAGACTTTTAATAGTACAAAAGTTCTACCAGAGCAATTCAATATAATGAAAGAACTCTAGCTGTAGAGAACTTGGACCATACACAAGAAAGCCCAAGTCTCCCACCAGAGAGAGGATCTCACCCGAAAGGAGTCCTACCCAAAAGGAGAAAGGAAAAAAGAAATGGAGCGTGTGCCTCAAGTCAGTCTCCTTATATACACCAAAGTAATCCTGTTGACAGGGAGGGTTCTGTCAACAAAGAACCCTAAACAGCTTCCAGAAAGTAGAAGAGTATAGAAGGATGGTGCCACACCCTATTATAGGTATAAACAAAGGTGTATGCCAAAGACTAATCATTCAGAGACTTATCTCTTGTGTAAAACACAGAAGAGATAGAGGAGCTGGTATAAAGTAATACATCTTAATTCCATGGGCTTCATGTAATCTAGATGGTACCCACAAGGTCCTTCTTATTAACTATGTACCAGGGTGATTATGAGTATCTTGTTCTCCGTATTCTGAAAGGGCCACACTCACCTGCTTGAGGGCAAACAGTATGATCCTTCCTATCATCTTAAAAGATAGTCTCACCATAGCCAGGGTGGCAGTCTCCTGGTAAATTCAAACTGTCCCACACTGGGTGCAGTGGCTAGAAAAAGGAGCTGTGCCCAATCTTGAAAACATAGACATCTTAGTAGATGTATAATAATAAGTCAGAAATTTCTCTTTCAGAGTAAAGGTGACTTCTGTAACTGCCATAACCTCTATCAGTGTTTACATAGAAGAGAGATCTCATTAGAATGAACCTTGGCTTAAGAACCTGTAAATAGATTAAGCTGTGAGCAAAGTTCCCAAGCTAGCTAAGCCTGTCATCCAACAGTTCCCTTGAGTTGTGACAGGAGAGAGCCCTGATTATCACAAGGGGTGAATCCCCTAAACATAATTGCATGTGGATCAAATGCCAAATAATGAATGCATACATAAAAGCAAAAGATTACGAGTATTTATTTTCTAAGAACTGGGCATCTCTTCAGCATGGTTTTAATTTATCTTTTTTAAATTGTTATATTACAGATTTTGTGTGTAATTACTTAGCTTAAAAGAAACAACATTTTGTCATATCATTGTGTAGCTGAAGTGCTATTCAATATTCTTTCTCCTCCATTAGTTATGATATGCTTTCAATTATTAATATCATTATAATAATTATTTTAAATTCTTTTTAGAGACATGCTAATAAAACAAAATTACTTTATTTTTTAAACTGAAAATAAAATTTAATAAAATGAATTGCATTTAAAGTAGTACAAGTGGGTTGCACTTGGTCACTTGACTTGATCACTTGACATCCAGTTATTCGTCGATTTGCTGGAGCAGGTGCTAGTAATGTTTTCATTTGACCCTATCACATGCCAATGTAGCCCAATGGTATCTGCTTGCTTCTGGAATTCAAGAGCCTCAAACCGTTTGTTCAGGGTCATGACGAAGAAGTCTGACCATTTTGTAGGTGGGTGATCATATGATCTTTTGACATCACATGGGATCCAGTCGGTAATGGCTCTAGTTCAGCAGTCGTCTCCAAATCGCATTACATATCCAACCCATCTGATTTTCCATGCCTTAGCAAATGAGACAGCGTCCCTGACTCTGGATCGTCAATGGAGGTAGAAATGAAATCTACCACAGCCTATATAGAAAATTGAAATTTAATTTCTTAACTATTTATTTCTTAACTATTTATTGATACTGATCCCACATTAGAAACTCCTTTAACTCAACAAGCATTTTAACGCCTTTTAAAAAATTTCACTATTTCAATGTTTCATATTATTTCTCTCACATGTTAGCCATAAAATATACATCTTAATTTAACATGAAGGCATTTTTTATTCATTGAGTTTTTGTCTAATGAATATAATGCTGGGCATTGTACCGAGGATTAGTACTTCCAATATGTTTATAAGAACTAAAAAAAGTCCTGATATAGTATATGTCTAGTTGTAAGAATATATATTAATATGATAAATTATTTACATTTGAAACATTTAATACGGCACATATTTTGTATCAAAGTTTTATACATATAAGTATTCTCCAAGCAAAAAGTTTGACCAAGTCAGTGAAGCATAGTAGTCCTCCATGGCCTTGTCTCAACAAGCCAGGGAAGAATTTGAGTGAAAAGGTAAAAACATCAATTAAAAGAAGTATCAGCGAAGTGTCAGAGAAAAGTTTGCAACGTATTTAATAAAATAGTATAGGTGTGGAGGGTCATGCTCAGGGGCTGCTCCCAACTCTGCACTCAGGAATCATTCCTGACTGTATGGGTGCCACATGGGATGCTGAGGATCAAACTTGGGTCAGCAGCCTGCAAGGCAAGTGCCTGACCTGCTGTGCATCATGCTCTCTTATGTCCCAGCAGGTGCCCTGGCAGGCAGTGAGTCAGTTGATATCTTCTGATCATTGGGTTCCAGTGAGCAGAGACAAGGGAAAGATCCCAGCTCATCAGAGCTCCACCCAAGAGAAAAGCTGATCTCAAACCCTGCTCATAAGAGTCCCGCCCCTACAGTGAAGCCTATTTTAAGCCCAAGCATGACTGATCCAGAGACTTAGATACACAGGGTAGATCTGCTACTGGCTCTCCCTGTGCCCAGCTGATCATGAGGCGCCTGGTAGGGAAGGCAGATTCTAGCCCTGGCCCATCATCCCAATAGAGCCTCGCAAGAAGTCAGATGAACCTCCACACCATGAGGGCAGTCATTTTATAACATTCGTACTCCACAGCTTGTCAGAGCTCCACCTAAGAGAAAAGCCAATTCTTCCCCTTGTGGTTCATCAGTAAATGCACGAGATGAGAGCCTATTACTGAGAGTATACCACCTGCAAGGCAGAGCCTGGCAAGCTACCCATGTCATATTGATATGCCAAAAACCAGTTACAATTATAGACCTCAATCCCATAACCTGAAGGAATGGTTTGAGGCTCTTCGTGTTCCTGGAGTGAGCAGATGCCCTTGGGCTACACTAGCACACATATAAATAGATCTATGTATGAACCTTGCTAAAAGCATAGTATATTCATGCTAGAGAGCAAGAAAAGGCATATAGTGAACAATTTTCAAGGAATTGATTATTTTAAGTACGTGGATTATGTAAGCTATATCTATATAGATCCCATAGTGATGGCATAAAATGACACAAGAATAAAGTTTGGAAGATATTCTTTTGCTTCCTAGGAGAAGATATTGCACTTCAAACTATAATTATATTAATGGAGATGGCATAGAAGTTGGTTCACAAAAGAACTACTTAAAATTCTAATCAATAAGACTTGTGTATTATACACAGTTGAAAATTATAAATAATCTTTTGATATGTAATGTTTATAGAAGCAGGTGGGACATATAACAAACACACAATAACAGCTCACATTCTACTTTAGTCTTAATTATTAGATATAGAATAGAATTGTCATATAGGTAGTTGAGTGCTTCTCTTGCTCATATTAGAAAAATTAAAGTCAAATGTAAAACATTGGGAGTCCTTTCAAAGAAGTAGCTATAGGAAAAATTTGAACACCCAGATATAAACAGTGAAAAATGAAGAGATACAGGATAAGGTTGGAAAAGAGAGAAGGATTACATTAAAAATGAATAAATTATATATAATATTTTGTTAAATAGGTTAAGAAAATGTTTAGACAGGAAAATCATTGCAATGACGTCAAGTATTTTTGAAACAATATAAATTAATAAATGAAAAATGCTCATTAGATCTAATTCCATTATATAAAGTCTTCCAGTAATAAAATAAGAGCTGTAAATCAAACTAAAAGTGTTTAGGATTGAGTGATGGCACAAAATTGAGATAATAAATAAAAGATCTCTTACAGAAATGGACAAAATAGAAAGAAATTCAACAGCAGATGGAAAGTGTGTACCTTTCAATATTTTCACTAATATTTTTTGACAATATATTTAAAATGTGTGGTTGAAGATGCTTGATTATGGTTAACATCTATTGGAAGAAATAAATGAATTGAATACAAATATGAGAGAAGGGAATATCAATAGTAGAGAGAAAAGGTGAGAAAGTGGAATATTTATTTTATTTGTAAGAATGAAAAATAGTAATATTATGACATCTGATTTACAATTGAATATGTTATATTAGGCATTTACTTGATACTTTCTACAATATGGGTAAAATATATTTTGTTAAAATAAAAGAGGATCATAAGTTTTAAAAGTTATTTTTTTAATCCTGAAAAAACAAAAATGAAAATGTTGGGCTTTTTTTTTTCCTAGTTCATTTTTGGGAGACCACACCTCACTCAGATGTGCTCAAACTTTTACCCTTGCTCTGTGCTCAGTGACCACTTCTGATAAGGTTCAGGGCACCAAATAGGGTGCCAGGCATCAAGCCCAGTTTGTGTGCAAAACAAGAGCCTTGCCCTTTGTTCTATCACATTGATCCCAAGGAGGAACTTTTTTTTGATACAATTCTCCCTAGAAGTGATCTCTTTTGGTAAATGTCAATCTTTACTGTATTTATTACCTCAATAGAAATACATGTTATTTTTTCTAGGCATGTATTTGCATAAGTATTTTCTCAATTTTAGAGAACTCCTACAAGCTCAAGGATTCAAGTTTATTATAAAGTTAAAGATTGAACACAGAACTTACAATTTAGAATGAGAAACTTTTTCAAAAGCATTCATTTTATTTTGTCTACCACAGTATTTAAACTATTGTAAATGTTTTTGGTACCACAAACTCATTTCGAAGAGCTTTGTAAATTAATTGCTAAATTTATGGCTTTTCAATAGATAAAGATACTGTAGTTTATAAATGATAAAAGAGTGCATCTTCTAAGTTAAAATGTTCCTGATCATTTACTTGGATGAGTAGCTTCAAAAATATTTTGAAGAAAAGCAAGAAATATTTTAACAAAATTTTAAAACAAAGGTATAGTTTGAAAAATTTGGGCAATACCAAAAAATTAAATAGCAAGAATTTTATTGACCTTTGCTTATCTAAATATTATTGACAAACACAAAGTATATTAGACATTATAAACCATATAACTAGATAGTTTATTTTCTTCTATCATTACGTGTGAAATCTGATGAAAGTTTCTACTCTCTCCTGAATCATATGTATTATTTTATCACTGTTTCTCTATATACACCATCTGCAAGATGATAATATAACAACAAACCTTGAAGCCATGTCTTCCTCTTCCACAGACTGAAATGCTTTATGCAACTTGATTAAAGCCTGAGTAGATAAATCAATACGTTGTTCTATAAAAAGTAAATGATACCAAGATTTGAAAGTAATTAAAAATTACAAGATTCTTTATAAAGCTGCTGTTATCTATTGAAGTATTTTCCATGAAGAGATCAGATAGTGAAATTTCCAGTGACATATGAGTTGGAATGTACTGTGTGGTCAGTGAAATAATATGCACATATTTTCTTAAATGCCTCAAATTTTTTCAGAAAAAAGACCTGAAAGCATTCTAACCATAATCATTCTATTGAAAATCACTAGTTTATTATATTTGGCTCTGAGGCAGAAATTTAATTTATTTAGGACACATGTTTTCATTACATTCAATCTATACTGAGATATAATCTTGTTCTTTTATATCCTCAAGATTTAGTCACTGATATATTTATCATGTACTCTAAATATTTCCAAAAATATTTGCTATTAATTTTTGAGATTTTCTTATGTTTCTCAAACAGAGTGGCTAAAAGAAATTAATAACTAAAAATAACTGTCAGATATTATAGTTTTATTTTGGATTGGTATAATTTTTTCCTTGGTTTATGTTATTAGGCAGTTAAGAAGTATGTTGCTTCTTTATAATTAATCTTAAATCTCTATTACTTTCATGCTCCTAAAGAGAAAACACTGATCTTCATATTAATATCTAAGCTACTCAGGGTTCATTACTGACGAGCATAAATAATTAATTTCCTTGCATCATTTCCTTCAAAGATTTCTCTAACAGTAGTACAAAAGAAATTTCTTAAAAATAGTAGTTTGAGTATATTACATTCAGGATAATGCATTTACTACCCCATAGTCATGCAGAATAAACATAATGAAGAGAAATTTGCAAACTTTTTGAGAAATTTTTTGCCACGTGATCATTATAATACGTATAGGTAACAAAATTAATAATTTATAGGCAGCATTATCATCTTTTTATTCTCTATATAAAAATCAGATTTTCATGTTTACTACTTCCTGCTCATCATTCTCCTTTATTACATCTACTGGTTTTTTCAAAAGAAAAAATTCAACAAAAGCTTGTTATCATAACATATATTCTTACCCTCACTAATATATTGCCTTTAATGTATATTAACTATACCAAATCTACATAAATTTAGTATACAATTTTAATCAAATAAATTTTCAAATATTTAAATATTGAGCACAGTATATTCTAACATATTTGATTATTAATAATGCATGCATATCTGAAATATCAATATCTGTATGTATACATATATAAAACAATCTAATGTTACTCAACCAAAAGTAAAAATTGCCTTTCATATAATAATCTATTATTTTAATAGCAACTACATTATGACCAAAACTAAACTTGCTAATTATTTTAAGCTCTATTTTGAGTGCTATTTCTCCAAGATAATTGAGGCAGTTGTTTATCTGTCAAGGAGCATATAGAACCAGAACTCATGTCTTGATGATTTCTTTATGAAAATATGAGTAAAGCTTCCCTAAGGAGAAATTGCTGGCTTCATAAATTGCAAGTAACCTTGAATGGTAATTGTTAGAATATAAATGTAGGCTAACACGAGATTGCAAATACCTGTATCATAATTTTATAAAGTCTTGGGACCTTTTTGAACTTCACTTTCAGAAATCATGCCAAATTGAAAGATCCCTAATATTTCTGGGAAGGAAACTTGGGCAGTCTCTAGTTATGAAAATTCCCAGGATGTTCCTCATGAAACTAGCCAGAGCAATTATAATTAAGACAGGGGGAAAGAAACAAAGAGAGACTACATAAATATATCACAATTTATAATGGATTATAGAAATGTACATATATACCATTATAATCCATGGTCAACTGTTGGCCTAAAGTATATTATGAATAATTTTCTGACAATTTTACTAACCTACATTAAATGCCACAGATCAAAGAATGAATTTCAGCAAATTCAGCATTTAGCTGGTGACTGACCCCAAAGCAGAGCAAGCTCTTATTGAGGAAGAGTAAAACGCAAGTAAGTGCCAAAAAAAAAAAATGTGCATTCATAAGACTAGTTTAAAATTGGTTTTAAGGAGGGGACTTAGGGGAAAAACTGAGAAATGCAGACAGTGGGCAGAACTACCGTATAATTCAGACAAGAAGCCTAGTTCTCACACCTGACTTCTTTATCTTGGAAAACACTGCATGTCCTGCCAAGCAATCTCTTGGTTCTTCTATTCACACCATGCTCCCTAGAACTAAATCTAAATGTACCAGCTTCTTGATGCATAAAAACTATCGTAACTCACAGAAAAAAATCTGAATATTGCTATGGTAACAAATGGAACTATAAATTTATAATCACTGAAAAGAAAATTCTCGGCCAAGAAGAGTCATTGATAATCTTACCTAAAATACAAATATGTCATCATAGAATTGATGTACAATTCATGTAGTCAGTAAAGCAAAGAGAAAACTTCCCGTTTTGTTATGAGGCCAATATTATGCTAATAAAATTTAAAAGCATATCACTATATCAATAGAAGCAATTTGTAATATCCAATACAATAAAGATGGGGTGGCACATACAAATTAAGAAGTAAAACTGGTTTTGTTTATTTGTTTATTTATTTGCTTTTTGGGTCACACCTGGGGTTATAAGGGGGTTACTCCTGGCTCTGCACTCAGGAATTGTTCCTGGTAGAGCTCAATGGTCTATATGGATGCCAGGAATCTAACCCAGATCGTCATGTGCAAGGCACCTTATAGGCTGTACTATGACACCAAAACTAATTTATTGGTATATAAAATGATAGTTTGGAGGTAAATTGCGCGGCCGCAATTTACCTCCAAACTATCACTAGGAAAGAGCGGCATGGAATGCCTTCAAAGGCATCGAAGAAATAGCTAAAAGGACAAAGAACCTCCGGGCTCCGGGCACATCTCTTCGACTCCACCGTTCTCCCTGCATTAACATACGCCTCAGAGACCTGGGCCCTACGAAGCAGGATGAGAATGCTATTCGGGTCTCCCAGAGAGGCATCGAAAGAGCTATGCTTGGAATATCACGTCTCACTCAAGTGAGAGAAGGGAATCCGGAGTTCTGACCTCCGTCGCTATTCCAGAATCAGGGACGCTGTCTCGTTTGCCAAGGCATCGAAAATCAGATGGGCTGGACATGTAATGCGATTTGGAGACAACCGCTGGACTAGAGCCGTTACTGACTGGATCCCACGGGATGTCAAAAGATCACGTGGCCGCCCACCTACAAGATGGTCAGACTTCCTTGTTAAGACCCTGAAGGAACGGTTTGAGGCTCTTCATATTCCTGAATCAACCAGATGCCATTGGGCTACATTGGCACGTGATAGGGTCCAATGGAAATGTTACTGGCGCCCGCTCGAGCAAATCGATGAGTAACGGGATTCAAGTGATCAAGTGATCAAGTGATAAAATGATAATCTTTGCTAAAAAAAATTAAAGTCATAGAGGAATTTCTGAAAGATTTAATTAAATTAAAGGAAAAAATCCCTACTCTCCAAGTACAAAAAAAACAAAGTTTACATTATTGAAGTCAATGTACAAAGTGTACAAAACTCAGTGCTTTCCTATATAAATCAATAGCAACATATAGAAAACAAATAAAAAACAAAATTAAAAACAACATGTTGTGGGCAATGAGATAGAGGCACACTTGCCTTGCATGAGCTGATCTCAGTTCAATCCCTGATTTACGTGAACACTGCCAAGAATGATTTCTAAGCACAACAATCTCTTAGTACAGCCTAGTGAGTAATCTCAAAATAAAACTTAATGCCTTTACTCTGTAAACACGAAACAAACTAAGATAAAAATTATCAAATTTGGGGCCAGAGCAATAGCCCAGAGGGTAGGGACGTCTGCCTTGCACACGGCCAGCCGATGCTGGCCCGGGTTTGATACCCGGCATTCCATATGGTCCCCTGAGCACCACCAGGAGTAATTCCTGAGTGCAGAGCCAGGAGAAACCCCTGAGCATTGCCGGATGTGACCCAAAAAGAAAAAAAATTATCAAATTTGATGTAAATAATTAAATACTTTATCTTTATATATTAGAAGACACTGTTAACATTTAAATTATACACTGCTTTATTATAGAGATAATCAAATTTTAATTAAAATATCTCTTATCTCATAAACATTTATTAAAGATTTATTAAATTATCCTAAATTGTAAATTAAATGGCATAATGCCCACATAATATCAGCACAATAATGAAAAACATTAAAAATTTAAATTTTAAAAAGATTTTTAAATTTTAGAAATCAAGACAGTGTAATATTAGCAATATATATGTAAGTATGCATATATAATATACACATGCACATTTATCAAGATTATAAATGTGTCAGATGTTTGTATTTTATTTTATCTTTTTTTTTTCCTTTTTTGGGTCACACCCGGCGATGTCCAGGGGTTACTCCCTGGCTCTGCACTCAGGAATTACTCCTGGCGGTGCTCAGGGGACCATATGGGATGCTGGGGATTGAATCCAGGCCAGCACAGGCCGGCTGTGTGCAAGGCAAAAGCCCTACCCGCTGGGCTATCGCTCCAGCCCCAGATGTTTGTATTTTAGTCAGCTGCATATTGGCTAATAGAAAAAGATATACTAGAAATATTATATATAATATATATAATATACTAGAAATAAGCAATTATTAAAATTAAATATTATATATAGTACAGAGAAAAATAGTATATATAATATTCATTTAATAATATTTGTAATATATCTAGTATATATGCTATTTATAGTATATTTACTAGTATATACCAGTAAATATAGCTAGTAGCCAGACTAGCTATACAAAATATTATATTAGAAATATTATATGTGTAATATTTAATACAAAAACTAAAATACAAATATCTATTTATCATATCCTGGAAATGATGTGGAACAAAAAAATTTGTGATTTGCGGTAGGACAAAAACAACATAGTAGTTTGATACTGATACACATGATACGACAATTGAATTACAGGTAGTGAGACTTATTTATCACCCACCTTCTTTCCTTTTTGGGTTATCCCCACCCATGTTCTATGGGGTTTCTCCAGATGGTGCTTAGGGTTAAATACACCTAACCACTTCAAACCTTTCCAGACCATATATCTAACCTTTGAAAAACTATATATCATAAAACAGGTACATATACCATAAAACAGTTATGTATATAATTAATGTTTTTCAGTTGAGCATAGCCATAAGAAATGATCTTTAATTTAATTACATGCAGATTATTATGCACAGATTAAATTATAACAATGATTATAAACCTGGTTGTTATAAACACGTGTATCTCAGTCCTGCTTCCTAATAAAATCTTCTTGGGTCTAATTTACATATAAATAGATATTTCAGGTTCAAAAAATTAAAACAGCAATTATTAGGGAAATGCTTGTCAAAATTACAATAAAATAGGGATTCACCATCTACTACAATATTTATTATAAAAAAATAAAATAGTGACAATTAACAAAAATAAGGGAAAAGGGAACACTTGTGCACAATGGATGTCATTGTACCATGCTGTAGAAAGTCTACAATTAACGTCATACTTTAACTAAAACCAGGAACAAAAAGAAAGTCACTTGGAACAAATATTATAAAGTTCTATCATAATTTTAAGCAGAGGAACAATGTAAATACTTGTATTCAATTATAAAATTTTATAAAATATAAATTTATAGGAAGCATTTCATGGAATAACTCTAAGAAACATATTATTTAAAAATTGATAGGTTGGACTCTAGTGATAGTGCAGTAGGGAGTTTTCCTTGCATATGGCCAACCTAGGTTTGATTTCTAGGATCCAATATGACTCCTTGAACACCACCAGGAGCAATTCCTGAGTGCAGAGCCAGAACTAAGCCCTGAGCATTGCAGGATGTGACATAAAAAGCAAACAATACAATAAAAATAAAAATTGATAGTTTTATAAGATAACAGACTCACAGATTATAAAAGTAATCTCTAATCAAATAATAATGCAAGAAATATTAGGTGTTTAGTACTGTTATTTGATGTTGTAATAAAGAATATAATACACTGGAATAAATTTAATGAAAGTATAAAGGTTTTCAACCTATTACTAAAATTTTGATTAAGATATAAACAAGTTTATATAAGAGACCTGTGTTCATTCACATGGATAGAGAAGATTTAATAACACTGAATGTGTCTTCCAAAATTGACTGATGGATTTAATAAAGCATCAGAAAAAATTCTACAAAGCATTTAAAAATATTCAGCAAGTTGAATCTAAAATTCATATGAAAAAAGTAAGTCAATTAAAACCAAAAAACTCAAAATAACAAATTTGGAGGTCTTATACTGTATGAGAGGTACATAAAAATTTTTTTATAACCAACACAAAATTAAATGCAATACAAATAAGTTTTATACATAGGAAATTATCTAATTCACTGGGTAGACAACAATGCTTGTAATATTCTATATTTGAATACTAATAAATTTTGATCCATCACAACACCTTATAAGATGCCAATAAGAGGGGCTGGAGTTATAGTCCAGTGGGTAGGCATTTGCCTTGCATGCAGCAGGCCCATGCCAGCTTGGGTTCGATCCCAGGTATCTCCTATGGTCCCCTGAGCACCGCCAGGAGTAATTCCTAAGTGCAGAACCAGGAGAAATTCCTGAGCATTGCTGGGTGTGACCCAAAAAAGCAAAAAAAAAAAAATGCCAATAAGCATACGAAAAGATGCTTACAGCATTTGTCATAGAAATGTTAACTTTAGTGATTCGATTTTTTTACCCATAAAATTGCAAATGCAAAAAAATATTGACAATGCAATTTTATTGCCAAACTATGAAGCAACTGGAATCACTATAATTGGTTGTTTTGCATATAAAATAGCATAATTACAGTTTGGAACAGTTTGACTGCTGGTTTATATATATCACTGTATCACTGTCTTCCCATTTATCATCGATTTGCTCGAGTGGGCACCAGTAACATCTCCATATGTCCTGTCTTATACTAGTAGAGCCCAAGGGTATCTGCTTGCTCCAGAAACATAAAGAGCCTCATACCATTCCATTTGGTCATGGGAATGAGGTCTATAATTGTTCCTGTATTTGGCATATCAAATACTACACGGGTAGTTTGCCAGGCTCTGCAGTGTGGGTGTCATATTCTTGTAGTCACCTCTGATCTCAAGCATTTATTGATGAACCGTGTGACCTACAGGGCTGCGCTGAGCAGGGTTGTGATTAGCTCTTCTGCTAGGTCGAGTTCTGGGGAGAGGGGAGTCTGGATGTGGAAAATGGCGGTCCTCATGGAGTGGGGGTCATATGGCTTCTTGCGAGGCTCTGCTGAGGTGGCAGGCCAGGGATAGAACCCACCATCCCTCCCGGGTGCCTCGGGAGTGGCTGGGCACAGGGAGAGCTGGTAGCAGCTCTGCTCCATGTCTGTGAGTCTCTGGATCAGAATACCTGGGCAGGACTTGAAAAAGACTGCTGCAGGTTGGGCTCACGATGAGCCAGGCTGTGATTAGCTCTTCTGCTGGGTGGAGCTCAATATATGCTGTTAAGTAATGCAGAACTATTAAAACTTACAAAATCATAATAGGGAGTAGAATGAAATTATTAGTTAGCAACATAAGTTCCTACTTCAACTGTCAATCATAGAATAATTGGGATAAAACAGAGCAATTTGGAAAATCAAAATTACTGCTCAAAATAAGATAGTTTGTACTAAAACTTATCTTTTTTGCAGTTCTTACTTTTAAGTTAAAGAATCTCAAAATGCAATGCCTCTGCAGCTTCTAAGTGTAATAACTCAATTTGGGCAAATCAAGCAGCAGTAACATGGATTAAACAAACAATAAAAATATATCAAGAGTGAGAGCCAATCTAGAAAATAATAACTAATTCCATAATAATATCTGATTATTCACATAATGCCAGTAAAGTGCAATGTAAATCACTCACTTTAACATTCTTTTAATTAATTAATTAATTAATTAATTAATTAATTAATTGCTTTTTGGGCCACACCCGGCGGCGCTCAGGGTTTACTCCTGGCTTTTCACTCAGGAATTACTCCTGGCGGTGCTTGGTGGACCACATGGTATGTGGGGGATCAAATCTGGGTCAGCCACGTGCAAGGAAAACACCCTAGCCATTATGCTATCGCTCCAGCTCCTTACTTTAAAATTTTAAGGCCTATATTAACAAAGTAAAAATCAAAATTTAGTACTTTGTCAAAGTTATTTATTCCCAGTCTTCTTGGTGACTGTTAAGTAATAACACCAAAACTATAAATCACCCAAGTTTTAGAGCTTTTAAAAGAAGGTAGTTTCTTTAATCAGTGGAATTAATCTTATACAATTAATTGACAAAAATAATTTTATTAGTCTTGTTTATCACATTTTAAAAGTTTGTCAAAAATTTGTTGACTCGCATCTTTGCAATAACCATTATTTACAAGTATTACTACTTGGGTAAAATGTAGTAAATATCACAGCAGCATATAGTCTTGCTTTGATATTTCCTTGGTATTTTCTATTACAGCATGAGACATGTAGTTATAGAAAGGTGTTTTTTGGAACCAGGAAGATGTCTCAAAGAGCGTGAGCAAATGCTTTATATTAGGAGGTCAGGGTTGATCTCTGGAAAGGCATGGTCTCCAAGTCCTACTGACTGTAGAGCCAAACACAGCTGGATGTGCCTTCCCTCTAAACAACAACCCTACCCCCAAAAAAAAATTCTCCTGTGCAAGATCACATGGTCAGTGATAGACTGAAAGGTGGTAGACAAGAATATACTTCCAGGTATTCACTGACTATTGAGTAATGCAATACAGAGTGGAGTTAAGAAATCCATCAGAAATGTTTCTCTCAGCTATTTACCTTTGCACACTGCTATAATCTCTCTCTGTATTTGACTTTAATTTTAGATCAAAAGAATGTGAACGACTTCAGAGTTTATATGACCTATCTCATTCTTGACCAGAACTCAAGGGCTTGTTGAAATATTGACATTCTAACAATTTGCAAAAGAAAATCTACTTGGCCTAACTTCAATTAACAATAATATATACTCTGAGCAGAAAATTTACATATCATGTTGATTTTTGCTGGGATCCTTTCATTGTAGATAATGAAAAGAGAAAAACTTTTTGCAAAAGTAAGTCATTATTGTAACAAAGAAAGCATTGCCTCTGAACAAAACTAAAAATCAGGGTAATTTATAAATGAGGCATTAGCTATCGCACAGTATAATCAATAGTTTCATGCTAGTTTCTCTTTTGAGAGTGAATTAGAAACTCTGTCTTATTTAATTTTATTTCCTCATTTGTGGGTAAATTCTGATATAAATATGTTCAAGAATGTTTTGGGAATATATTGAATAATATACAAGGTATTATTTGCTCAAGATATGCATAAGATGTTAGGTACATTTCCACAAAATAAAAGTATTCAACAAAACCACTCCAGACTTCTAAACCATCATTTCTCTTTTTTTTCTATAAGGAAATTAACTTGGTATTTTTCTATTCATGAACATTGGGAGTTATTCAAATAATAAAAATAATAAGAATGGGACCGGAGAGATAGTCCAGTGGGTAGGGCATTTGCCTTGCACGCGGCCGACCCGGTTGGATCCTCGGCATTCCATATGGTCCCCTGAGCACCCCCGAGAGTAATTCCTGAGTGTCGAGCCAGGAGTAACCCCTGAGCATCGCCGGGTATGACCCAAAAAAGCAAAATAATAATAATAATAATAATAATAATAATAATAATGTATTCATAAAAGTATGGATATTTAAAAAACAGACACTAAATAGATTATATATACATTTTACACTATAATGATGGATTCCAATCTATAATATAAAATATTGATGATATCATGTAAATTTGCCACATGCCAAAGCATAAGAAAAGGCAAAAAACTGCATAATTATTTTTAAATGTAGGAAATAGAATTTATATAATTTAATTTAGATAAGTAGCAGAGATGCATGCAATAAGTTCTATGCTATAATTAAATGTATTTATGATGTTACATACAAAGATATCATGGAATAAAACAAAGAGTTTTTAAGATATCAGAGAAAATATCAACTTCAATAAAATTTAGATATACAAAAGAGATGAATTATTAGACTCCACAATTTTTATACCACTTTTCAAAAATGCAGGTCATGCTTTGCTACCTTCTTTAACAGCTGAGTATCAAGCATAAAATAACCTCCTTTGCTTCTGTTCAGGGTCCGGTCATGACTTGGTCATGTTAGCTACACCATAAGCATTTCATAACTACATGGATAAATGAGAGTTGTTCTTAATGCCTCACAGTGTTGTTTGTAGGTTTAGTTTACTTATTAAAAAGATTTTAACAGTTATATTTTGCATTTCTCTACTCTAAATTATCTCCTTTGTTCTTATGCACTTATTTTTCATAATTTGTCTAGATTGGGATTAAAATAATGTTCAAACATATTTGTATCTTTAATCTCCTTTGATCTGTAGGTTTACCCTCCCTTTCTTTTTTCCAAACCCTCTTTTTGTTTATTTTTGAAGAAATGAGTTCTTTGTCTTATAAATTATTCACGGTTGGAAAAAAAATTAGATATACATACAACTCTGTTCCTCATTTTACCAGATATACAAATAAACTCTTCTCTACCAAAATGTTTTCTTTCATCTCATTTTAAAAAACAAACACTTCATTAAATTAAAACTTTATCATAAAATATTGAACTCCTTCAAATAAAATAACTTATTGATGAAAATCCTAGGATTGTAAGTATGACTGCTTAAAGTCCTTGGTCAAGGATAAGAGTTAAAACTTAGTAAGATATTGGTAACAGTTTAGATTTTATTTCATTCTTTACAAATTTTTGGTTAAATATATGACGCACAAATATATATATAAACATATATGAATATATATGTATATGTAGGATATCCATGAAGTACCCCTAGGTACTTCCATGAGTGATTCCTGAGTGCAGCCAAGTTACGGCCCTCTGCCATGATAAAATTTGTGAACTTGAATTAAAAAGTGTATCCAAATGTCTAGGAATAAAGGAACTACTACTCAGTTTGCTATACATATTATTAAATTATTATGTACTCAATAAAATAAGAAGTTTAGCACTGAAATTATGTACTTTATATTCAACATGATTTTTGGTGAAGTATATGTCACCTTAGGTAAATAAACACTTATGTTCTCAACATTATTTTATACACTGCTGAGCACTTTTCTGACTTTAAAAAATTTTTACAATACTGTTCTGAAAAGTAATAAACTAAGAACAAATCTAAAAACTACTTATTACATGTAAAATGCTTTTACAATACTGTTCTGAAAAGTAATAAACTAAGAACTAATCTAAGAACTGCTTATTGCATCTAAATAGAAAACATTAGTTTTCTTAATAAAAAGTACTTATAATGTAATAAAAGTACTTATTACATCTAAATAGAAAACATTAATTTTCTATTTAGATGTAGTAAGTAATTTTATGGCATCAAACTCTAAATTTTCAACAGTGTAGCAACAAAGGGTTATGTAAAACAATATGAAATATATGCATCTTTTGCATAAAATTTGTATTTATTTTATAATATTCATTACAAACATAATTAAGCAATGCATTATAATTCCGAAAAATAGTTATAAAATTAATCAAAATTTAAAATTATAATTGTTACATATAATAGGCCCATGTAATCTTGCGATGTTTATACAAATAGGAAAGGGTAAGAATCATAAAATTTTATTACTGCAGGAGTTACTTCTTGTTTCAATTCACTGAATTTCTTGATGTAAAACACATAATTTTAAACCACTACTTCATGTCTTACTTTTTTTCTTCAACTAATCACAATGGTTTCCTCTTGTCCACTGTACCAAATTTTAGCTCTTATTGCTTTTATAATTCCTCAAGTATGTCCTTGCTTAGTCTGTTCAATTTTGCTTTTCACCATAGCAAATAATTATCCTTGACTCAAGAGCACGCTAAATATATTATTCACTCAACCACTTGTCAAGACAAAATGAATTATCCAGTAATTCACTCATGTTTACTCAGAATATTTTCTTTAAAAATGTCATTCAGTTTGTATTTACTTGCAAGGTGCCAAAGATATTGAAAATATTCTTTCAGTTTATTATTCCTCAATGAATTAAACTTTTAAAAAGCAAACATACATTAATTTATAGGTTTAAATTATTGAAAACATGCTCCTAATTACCATTTAATAATATAATTTATTGATCATTAGTTAGGTGGCAGACATTGTCTTGAGTAAGTTTCATACATCATATCATATAATTTTCAACAATATTTAATATTGAATTATGACCAACATTTTAGAGGGGATGAAAGAGAGGATTAGCTCTACTAGGTATTTTCCTCAGGCAAACCATGCATATTGTAAAGTTGGAGCTTGAACTCAGATGTTTGGATTTTATTTTCAAGAAAGACCTAACTCAGACTTCCAGATTGTTCCATGACATAAAAATCATTACTTTTCCATTTTATAGATTACTGGAAAAACTATAAGAAATTAAATGACAGCTGAGTATTGGTTGAAATTCATATTTAAACTGCAGTCCTATTATTTTATCTATTTAATATTTATTTTAGCTTGATTTTAAAGCTTTGCAATTTATCTGTGTATCTTTATTTTTATCTATTTATTTGTTTTAGTTCCATATTAGTTCTTCATATCACATTGTTCAAAGAGCTAAGCTGTTTGAAACATTGTTTCACATTTGTTTAGACACTGCTGGATGGAATTAAATAGAGTATTCTGAATGAACTGAACTTTTATAATTATAATGTAAGAGACTCTCAGACATGGGGCAGAGCTGCTAATTGCCTTCCCTGTGCCCAGCAGCTCGTGCGGCGCCTGGGAGACATGGCGGGTTCTAGCCCTGGCCTGCCACCCCAGCAGAACTTCACAACAAGCCAGACCACCCTTCCCTACTCCATGGGGCCCGCCATTTTCTACATCCGGACTTCCCTCTCGTCACAACTCCACCCAGCAGACCAGGCTATTGTAGCCCGGCTCGCTCGGCCGCTAGCGGCTGCGTGGTTCATCAATAAATGCTTTATTTAGAGGTGACTACAACAGTATGCCACCCACACGGCAAGCTTGGCAAGCTGCTCGTGTAGTATTTGATGTGCCAAATACTAGTAACATTTGTATTAGGTCATTCCCTTGACCTATTATAATTGTTTGAGGCTATTTATGTTTCTGGAGCAAGCGGATGCCTTTGGGTTCTACTAGCATGAGACAGGGCATATGGAGATATTACTGGTGCCCGCTCTAGCAAATAGATGATTAACGGGAAGATAGTTCTAGATAGTTCTAATGTAAGAGACCAGGGAGTTTGTCTAGGAGTTTAGTTGTATTCCTCGAATTCCCAGGACCCTGTTCAATCTCTGGCACACTCCTTCAAAGTCCCAAGAACCTCTGTATGTGACCCTAAATGATCCTAAATATCACCATGTTGTCCCTAGTAAGCCTTGCCACTGCAAAGTTGGAGCATCAATGCCTCTTCGAACTCTGATATTGAATCATTGGTCAAGAAATATGAGTGGTACTCAGGCTCCCTGAAAAATCACTGAAAGACTGCTAACAACAAAATAAAAAGATAAAATAATATTTGACTTTATAATGCAAAAGAAAAAACTGATAATATTAAGAATTGTTCACAGCATTAACATTTCAGTTCCTGGTCATCAGTAAGAAAACTTGTTCTTCTTATTCTGATTACTTAGATATTCATTTACTAATTTGTATGATATACTATTTAATTCACATATCAGCTCTTATTTCGTTCTCCTTTCTGAATTTTTTGACTGAGATGAAAGAACTCAAGAGTGCATTTATGTTCTGAACCTCATTTAGTAATTAATTCTAAACATTGTTGGAGGATATAGATTCCATGATTTCCATTGGGCAGAGCAATGGACTGCAATTTTTAGAGTGAGCTACACAAAGAATCTCTGGGATGAACGGGATGAACAGAGACTGACATTGAGATCATGTTCCAATGAACATGCAATAACCCTGGTAACAGACTGTTACTGTTCTGAAACAGGAAGAGATTTAATTGTTTTTTACCTACTGAGAGAGCTTGTAGAATATCTTCTTTTAAAATATTTGGATTTTATTGTGATTAATACCAACTTATCATAGAAACTAGGAGGTAGCCTAGAGTTAATTTTCTGGTTGATCCCAAAGTCCTTCTGGAATGCTGTCCTCTTTCTCCTTTTTCCCCATACTGTCTCCATTAAGAATTTAATCTTGTTCCATCATTCTTCTGCCACTAGTTGTTGTAAAGGATTATAGTTCTTCAGCAAATGCAGCATGAAAATATCAAAATGCAGAATTTGCCTTTGTACTCTCTCCTATATCCTATATTCAAATGATTCAGTAAGAGAAAGAAAAGAAGTTACTAATCAGTATCAGCTTCTTGGTAAATGGAAAGGGGTGGAGGTTTGATTGGAGAGAGAAGGGAAATTGCAAAATTGCCATCAAGTGAATCTCTATAATCTAAGAACATTTAGCAGAATTCTTCAATTTTATCCTTCAATCAAAGAATTTAAGCATTCACATGATCTTTTTTCTGGAACTCAGATTTTCAATTGCATGGCTTTAAAACACATGTTTAATTTGTGTTTGTTTATCCTATCCTGGTAAAACTAAAGTTTATGAGCATCAAATTATGGAAAACATTGATTCTAAAAATTGTTTTTAATTTAAAAATCATAGAATCAATTCAAGAATTAAAAGTAGAAAATATTTTAAATAATTCTGAATTAAAAAGGAACTTTTTACCTTAAGTATTTTTTTACAAGAATACCCAAATATATTTAAATAATATCTGAAAGAGAAGTGCATGAAATATGAAGCAGATTATTTATAGATTTGGTTGATCTAGTGAGGCAGAACGCATAAATTCCATGGGATACTCATATGTACTCACTGATTTAATGTCCATACTTATTTCAGTATATTTAAAAAGTTTGATAACACATATAAAAATCCATGACTCAGTTTTATATGAATAAATAAGAGCTCTGCTTTTATTTGTGAATTAAAAATACTTTAACATTTCAAAATTTTCAAAATGAGAACTTGAGTGTATTTTCCTTATTATAACTCTGAAAAATAAAGGTTCTTAGAAAAGGGGGAAATACATATTTGAAATACACATAAAATTCCAGTCCAGTGTCCAGTCAAAATTCCATGCAGAATGTTAATTTGACTATATTAGAATAATAAATAAGAAGTTAGATCAGTTGCAAAAAGCAACAACATAGTAGTTAGGGAAATTCATATAAGAAAATAACAAAAAAACAGGTGTGTGTGTGATTCTTGCGCCTCCACGGACCCCAAGCTGCCCCAGGGAAGAGTGGAAACTCCATCAACGGGAACCAAGGCAAACTGCCTTGGTTTCACCCAGGACCGACCCTTGGGCCCTGCGCTTCTGGGGAACGCCTCCACTCTCCCCCACAGGTGTGTGTGTGGATTCTTGCGCGCTCCGCGGACCCCAAGCTGCCCCAGGGAAGAGCGGAAACTCCATCAACGGGAACCAAGGCAAACTGCCTTGGTTTCACCCAGGACCGACCCTTGGGCCCTGCGCTTCTGGGAACGCCTCCCACTCTCCCCACAGGTGTGTGTGTGATTCTTGCGCGCTCCGCGGGACCACAAGCTGCCCCAGGGAAGAGCGGAAACTCCATCAACGGGAACCAAGGCAAACTGCCTTGGTTTCACCCCAGGACCGACCCTTGGGCCCTGCGCTTCTGGGAACGCCTCCACTCTCCCCCACAGGTGTGTGTGTGATTCTTGCGCCTCCTGCGACCCCAAGCTGCCCCCAGGGAAGAGCGGAAACTCCATCAACGGGAACCAAGGCAAACTGCCTTGGTTTCACCCCGGACCGACCCTTGGGCCCTGCGCTTCTGGGAACATCCCAAAACTCAAAACCATGCGAACGCACTAACGCTGGCCCATGCGACTCTCTTACTACCTACCTTGCATGAGGTACCAGTGAACCTTGGTTCCTACTACCTTGCCACCCACCCAAACTCTGCAAACAGACCAGACACCTACTGACTGTACTATCTAGTCACCCAAGAACTCACATTTGCAACCTACAATAGTCATAATGGTAAAGCAACGCAAAAATTCCATCAAGCTCTGTGAGTGAAGTCACTGGTCCAGATGAGTCAAGCAATACCAGTGAGTTGTATAACCTCTCTGAAAAAGAATTTCGGAAAGAACTGTTAAGGATTCAAAAGGAATTCAAAGAAGCAATGGAATGCAAAATCAATAAAATACAAGAGGAAATGAGAGAAGAAGTGAGGATAATGCAAAGGGAAATGACAGATATTAAAAATGAGGTAAATGAAATAAAAACACAGTGGAAGGCCAACATAGCAGAATAATAGCTACTGAAGAAAGAATTAGTGATCTCGAAGACAAGTTCCAAAGATTCTCTACACAACACCAGAAGATAGAAAAAAGGCTCACAATTACCGAAAAGACAACAAGAGATAATCGGGATGAAGCCAGAAGAAACAACATACGGATCTTTGGGGTCCCAGAAGGCCAAGAAGAAAACCCTGATGAAGAAGAAACTGTCAAAGCCATAATTGCTGAAAAGTTCCCAGAACTAAAGAATGCTTGCCTCAAGATCCAAGAGGCCCATAGGATACCAGCTAAAAGAAACCCCAACAAGAATACTCCAAGACACATCTTAATAAAAATGACAAAAACTATGGATAGGGATAGAATACTGAAAGCAGCAAGATCAAAGAAGGAAATCACATACAAAGGAACATCTCTAAGATTTATAGCAAAGTTCTCTGATGAAACACTCCGAGCCCGAAAACAATGGTGGGATATTGTGAAAAGGCTCAATGAACTGCAGGCTTCACCAAGAATTCTTTATCCGGCCAGGCTCACATTCAGATATGAAGGAAAGATACACAACTTCATGGATAAGCAACAACTCAGGAACATCATGGACTCAAAACCAACTTTAAAAGAAGGACTGAAGGGTCTACTGTAATGCGACCAAACCCATAAGCACAACAAACACAAAAAGAAAGATGGCACAAAATCCAATGACAATAGTCTCTCTCAATGTCAATGGTCTAAATGCACCAATTAAGAGACACAGAATGGCAAAATGAATTAAAAAATTGAACCCAACATTCTGCTGTCTACAAGAAACACATCTGAATAATCAGAACAAACAGTGACTCAGAGTCAAAGGTTGGAAGACCATACTCCATGCAAACAACTCCTCCAAAAAGGCTGGAGTGGCCATATTACTATCAGATAATATAGACTTCAGGCTGAAAAAGGTTAGAAGGGACAATGAAGGCCACTTCTTATTAATTAAGGGGTATGTACACCAGGAAGAAATTACACTATTAAACATATATGCACCCAACGAGGGGCCAGCAAAATACATAAAAAACTGCTAAGAGACCTCAAAGAAGACATTAACAGTAGCACAATAATAGTTGGAGACTTCAACACTGCTCTATCAATGATGAATAGATCAACAAGACTGAAACTCACCAAGGAAATATTGGCTCTCAAGGAAGAAATGGAAGAAAGAGGGCTGGTGGATATATACAGGGCTCTTCATGCCAAAAAAGCTGAATACACATTTTTCTCTAGTGCACATGGAACATTATCCAAGATATATCACATGCTGAGCCACAAAGCATACCTCAATAAAATTAAAAAGATAGAAATTGTGTCAGCTATCTTTTCAAACCATGATGCACTGAAAATGGAAGTTAACCATACACAGAAACAGGGACTCAAACAAAACACCTGGAAACTGAACAGCTCACTCCTGAACAACAAATGGGTCATAGAAGAAATCAAACAGGAAATCCAAAGATTTCTGGAAACAAATGAAAATGAAGACACCAATTATAAGAACTTGTGGGACACGGCAAAAGCCGTGTTAAGAGGGAAGTTTATAGCTCTGCAAGCATTCATCAGGGAAACAAGAAAGGGCCCACATAAATAAACTGACTACACAGCTGATGACATTAGAAAAAGAACAACAAAAGGAGCCCAACCCAGGAAGAAAAAAGGAAATAATAAAACTTAGAGAGGAAATCAATGAATTGGAAACCAAAAAAACATTCAAAAGATTAATGAAACCAAGAGCTGGTTCTTTGAAAAAATAAACAAGATTGACAAACCATTGGCAAGACTTGTAAGTACAGGGAAAGAGAAAACCCAAATAAACAGAATCAGAAAAAAAAAAAGGTGACATCACAACAGAAACCACAGAAATCCAAAAGATCATCAGAGATTACTTTGAGAGCCTGTATGCCGTGAAAACATGAGAATCTAGAAGAAATGGATAAATTCCTGAAG